>JALIZH010017268.1:0-21468 GCA_030522465.1 Rhipicephalus appendiculatus | reverse complement strand
TCATGTAATGGAAACGCTCTTTTGTTATAAAGAGGGGGGGGGGTATAGAAAAAAAATCTCAAGCTCTTTTGTTATGGGGCGGGGGGGTGATAAACAGTTGTGCTATTAAACAGAATGGCATAGGCCTTAATAAAATGATATGTTGCGCAGTACAAAACTGGTTCCGTTTATTGCGGAAGCAAAACTAACTGCATTTGCGTCGTTCAACGAACATTGGAGAAGCTAGAAGTCAGCGCGCAGTTTTAATTTGCATGTGCTATGCAATCGTTCACAGGTGCATCATATTCCAATGTGGTGTACATAAAATTATTAGGCCTTTTCATTGTAATGTCACCAAAACATATGTTATTCATCTGATTTGTATTATGAGCCTTGGGCTCCTTAAGCTCGTCCAGTGTGTTCCAGTCATTTATATTATATCTGATGTTTTTACGTGCCAAAAGCCCGATTTGTTTATGAGGCACGCCGGAGTATATACAATGTATTAGTGCAGTGTGTTAATGAGGT
The DNA here is from genome assembly GCA_030522465.1 of Rhipicephalus appendiculatus. Lineage (NCBI taxonomy): Eukaryota > Metazoa > Arthropoda > Arachnida > Ixodida > Ixodidae > Rhipicephalus > Rhipicephalus appendiculatus. Next base: position 20,961 of record JALIZH010017268.1, on the reverse strand, counting down.
GAAATACCTGGGTGTCACCTTAACTTCGACATTGGACTGGACATCGCATATTGACAAGTCATGTGCGAAAAGCATGTCGCTCATTACACTTTTTTCAAAGAAATTTCAAGTGCGCGCCCAAAGCGTTAAAGGAAACGTACCTGACTAATATTAGGCCCATGTTGGAATACGCATGCGCAGCGTGGGACCCATTCACAAATGTTCTTGAAGATAAGTTAGAACGCATTCAGAAAAGAGCTGCAAGATTCGTCATGAGAAAGTACGATTACAAAAATTCGAAGTTCTCAAATAAGAGAAGAACTAGGGTGTAAGTTACTTTCCACACACAGAAAGATAATCAGGCTAAAACTTTTGTACAATATTTACAGCGGTAACACGGGGATCGACACAAACATATATATAAAACAGCCTCATTATCATTCTAAGAGACGCGACAATTCAAGAAAAATAAGGCCCTACCAATGTCGTATTAAGATTTTTAAGTTTTCGTTTTTCCCTCGAACAATTGAAGAATGGAATCTGCTTCCCGATGATATAGTATGTGCACCAAACTTTTCTTCTGCCATAGAGAACTTCCTATGAATCTATGTAAATATTACAAGAAACGTCGGTACAATTGACTGTCTTGCGAATTTTTTTATTATTTTTATTACTGTATTGTCTCTTTTACTGTGATGTCTCTATGTGCCAGTATATAGTTTTGATCTTGATGATTTGTGACATTTCATTACAATATTATGTGTAATCGATTCCCTACGATAATGCCCAACTCGGGCGCTGTAGGCATATGTAATAAATAAATATGTAATAAATAGTGCTCCGGAAATTTCGACCACCTGTTGTTGTTCAACGTGCACCGAAAAAATATAAAAGTAGTTCTTAAATGACTTTACACGAAATGCATACCACGCCAATGAGTCCTGTTATCTACAATTTTTGTGAGTGCTTCATTAGGACAGAGATGAAGATATTGCATAGCTGATCCTTTCTTGGATTGATAAGTGTATCTAACCATATACATAAGGAGCTCCATAAAGGAGCAGACAAAGATCATAAGGTTAACGACGAGTTAAGGCATGCGTATTTGCTCAGTATTTAAATTGATGTGTAGAAACTGTATATCCGGAGATTGTTCAGGGCAATATATGTGTCAAATTAGGCACTTCATTATACCTAAATTTTCTTTTCGCATCCTGCGGTCTTCTATGTTTTTATTTCATCATCATCATCATCAGCCTGTATACGCCCACTGCTGGGCAAAGGCCTCTCCCATGTTTCGCCAATCAACCCGGTCCTGTGCTTTCTGCTGCCACGTTATACCTGCAAACTTCTTAATCTCATCTACCCATCTAATTTTCTGTCTCCCCCCTCACGCGTTTGCCATCTCTTGGAATCCAATCAGTTACCCTTAATGACCAGCGGTTATCCTGCCCACGTGCTATGTGCCCGGCCCATATCCATTTCTTCTTCTTGATTTCAACTATGATATCCTTAACCCCCGTTTGTTCGCTGACCCTCTCCTCTCTTCCTGTCTCTTAAGGTTACACCTATCATTTTCCTTTCCATCGCTCGCTGCGTCGTCCTCGTTTAAGTTGAACCCTCTTTGTAAGTCTCCAGGTTTCTGCTCCGTAGGTAAGTACCGGTAAGATGCAGCTGTTATATACCTTCCTCTTGAGGGATAGTGGTGACTACCATTCACGATTTGATAATGCTTGCCCGAATGAGCCCCATCCCATCCTTATTCTTCTAGTTATTTCACTCTCAAGGTTCGGCTCCGCGGTTTTTATTTAATAAATATTTATCCGTTAAAATAATTTACAAATATTCAAACCTCCAACGACAAACTTTTCCAACCTTCTCACTCAATGATGGATGATACTGTGGTGGAAGCCCGATGATTACTTTTGACTGCAAGCCGCTCTTTGCTATGCATGCCTGCATTCCATCGCAATAATGTTTTTATGTATACCACGGGGTCTCAAACACAACCCCCTCCGCGGACCTTTAGCACGCAGTCCACGGTATGACATGGAATGATGTTTTGTGACTTTGTTAAATAATACCCGTCTTCATTTACCGCATATTGCAATGAACAGTGTAATTAATATTGTAATAAATTTTTCTGGTAAGCTAACGCAGGTGGGACTGGTCTGAAGCCCACATTTTTTTTTCGTGAGGTAGTCCCTGCGGTCACATTGAGTTTACACATACCCGTGTAACAAAAACTCTATACTTCAGAATGGTCGTCTAGATTTGAGTCATTGTGATTGTGCAAATGAGTATCGTTATGTTTTCCGAAACCTGACATTAGATACCCTTCAGAAATGACGGATATATGTGATGTGGGAAAGGCGTTCTTTCATATGGGAACGTTGGGTGATATTTATTTTTTTTTTGAAATGGGGAAATAGGAGGGGTTGGTGCCGTTATGGTGGCACCGGCTCCTTCTCGCTTAACAGACAAAATATGTACTAAGAAAAATAATAAGGGCACAAAATGCAATGCAGTGAGTAGAACACATGATGTGAAAATACAGCACAACCGAACATTACGCGAAAAGAGTTCAGATAAGTCTAATAGGTTCATATGTGCACAAGTGTTGTATCACAAGTTCAGATAGGAAGAGTTAGTTCACATGTAGAAGTTCAAACTCAAATATTCTGTAATGCTTGACATACACAACAAAACACACTGAGGCAGATGATTACACATAAAATCAAACACACACCACAACATTACACTGTTCCTTTAGTATGAAGGGGAAGGTGACATCGAGTACAGTAGTTCAATATTTCCATAAAATATTTGATTCTTCAAGAAACTTCTTGAAGGCGACAAGCGCTCTTTTCTGAAGGCCTGCCGTTGGCCATGGACCTAGTATTTTCTTCATTGTGAAAGGCCTTGTATCTAAAAGTAGCAGACTTGCTCGTAGAACTTTTCGTTGCGATTCACATTTTTTTGCTCGATAAGTATATGATGTTTTGTTCAAAATCTTTCTCACCCCCCCCCCTACATCACCTCTGCTTATGTCATTTTGAGACTAAACTTGTGAGAAAACGATACGGCCAGGAGAGCACAAAGTCGTAGGCGGCTAGATAGATAGATAGATAGATAGATAGATAGATAGATATAGATAGATAGATAGATAGATAGATAGATAGATAGATAGATAGATAGATAGATAGATAGATAGATAGATAGATAGATAGATAGATAGATAGATAGATAGATAGATAGATAGATAGATAGATAGATAGATAGATAGATAGATAGATAGATAGATAGATAGATAGATAGATAGATAGATAGATAGATAGATAGATAGTCAGATACGCTCAAACTCGCCGAAGTTCGCTAAGAAATGCTTCGCATTTAATAAACTTCATGATTACGGCAGTTTAGTTGAGGTTGAGTTTGAGACCGCTGTATACCGTTCTTGTCAGAAGGCGGGCGTCGCCGCCAGGATTTGAAGCAGCAGGCTCGAGCAATGCATACGCCAATGATCATCCACAGCGTTTAATTGTGCGTTTGCTGTCTATTTGCTCAATACGACAAAGTCAATTGACATAAAGATAACAAAAGGTAGCAAGTATGGAGCAACAAGCTTCTTACCTGAAAGCAACGTTTCACTGACGCGCGGAATTTCGATATTTTAGGGGTGAAGCTCCTTAGGGTGGGGGGTCTGTCCCTCCTCTGTAGTAGTAGTAGTAGTAGGTAGGTAGGTAGCCACGTGTAGTGGAATGTACCGACTCCACGTGATAAAGATGACGATGACGCAGTACATAGTGGAATGTACCCACTATACATTATTGATAACGATGAAGTAAGCGCGTTCCAGTATAGTGGAATCTACCCACTACACGTGATAACGATGAAGTATAAGCGCGTTCCAGTATAGTGGAATGTACCCACTACACGTGATAACGCGATGACGATGACGCTGATGACCATGAAGTATAAGCGCGTTCGAGGTCACACATTCTCTTTCTGCCATGGATGAAAACGATCGAGCTTCGCCCACTCATCATCATTCACTTCGTGGATGTGGCGTGATTTTTCTGGCCTTGCGCAGGCTCGGCTAAAACTTGCGCACGAAACCTACAAAATCTGCGGGGAAGCCTCGCAGGGCATTAAGTGTTAGTTCAGTGCGAGAAACCTCTCAGGACTTTCCTTCGGATTACAGCTGAAAGCGTTCGAAATTTTTTTCGCCACTTCGTTAAACGCCGGTATCATTCGCGGAGCACGCTCGGCCTGACTGAAAGGCTTCGACCTGCAATCCGTGACCACAGCCTTGACCCAAAGACCGCGGGAAAGAAATGTGGGTCACTGGCAGGTGAGGAGGAAACGATCAGAGAAGGAAAGTGGACCAAAGTGTCCGAGTTCGCCAAAAAAAAAAAGCAGGGAAAGAAAATGTGGAGGCGCGTTGTTGCTTCGGAGGATTGCGGAGCAAAAAAAAAAAACAACGAAAAAAAAAAGATTTATTTACAGATAGAGCAGGAATGGCCAGCTTCGGAGGATGCCTCATCAAAAAATTGACAAACTGTTTCCTGGAGTATGCGAGTGGCGAAAACAAGATTGCCTGTCCGCTTTGGGGAAGCACGTGGGATAATGCGACCCCAGAACAGACAATTTGGGATGCGGGAGAGTATGCTCTGTTGATTCAGTTTTAGTAGCAGTGGACTCCAGCTTGTGGCAGGAAATGGCCGTGAAAAAAACACAAAATTGAGGGGAAGAAATGAAGAAAATGGAGAAAGATTAGGTAACTTTCGTGAGCTCTCTCGCGGCGAAGAAGGTCACCGGGACCGAGGGGGTTCAAGGATAGCTGCAAAGCATTCGCAGCGTTTGCGTTTTGCTATTGCGCTGTGTTCCGCGCAGGAATTCGCCACGCTGCATTATATAGAGAATCGACGTGGGCAGTCTTTCTTGACATTGCTTTCATTTCAAACTGCGACAACATGTGAGGTGTAATAACATAACTGTATATATAATTCATTATAGGCAAACTCAATCCACGTAAATCAATACAAAGAATATCAATCAATCAGTTCATATAATATAATTGTTGGGGGTTTTACGTCCCAAAACGACCACCATTTTATTATTATTATTATTATTATTATTATTATTATTATTATTAGATACCATAGAGGTAGATTTCGGAAAATCGGACCATCTGGTGTCCTTTAACGAGCACCTGAATCTAAATTTTTCTTTTTGAATAAATAAATAATTTAAATATTGCCACAAATAATAGTTTCCTTTATTCTTATTCTATTTGAATTATTCCATTTTTGGTTCTTCTCTTCTTTCCGAAAGTATAAAAATGCGTTGCGTAAAAGCTCTCTATTAGGAGGCGGCCAGAAGATGTAAGGCATATATGAGGCAGATATGAGGCCGAAGGACAGCATACACACAGAAATTACATAACTCACACAAGAAAAAAATATCTCACGAAGGCGCAAGCCTTCAGTAGAATTTTTCATTTTTCTCTCTATTGTGATGTTAATCAATAAAAGAGAGTTGTGATATTCTGCAATCCTCCATTCATGTCTATGGCAAACTGAAATTACCATGATTATATAAGACCGCATCACAAAGCGTTTTCTTAATAAAGGGGCACCAGTTCGCGGAATGATGGGCAGAGCAAATGAGATATATTATACCGTGCTTTGCCCCAGCATATCTTAAAAGGAAGAACTAATAATAATAATATCTGGGGTTTAACGTCCCAAAACCACGATATGATTATGAGAGACGCCGTAGTGGAGGGCTCCGGAAATTTTGACCATCTGGTGTTCTTTAACGTGCACTGACATCGCACAGTACACGGGCCTCTACCATTTCGCCTCCATCGAAATGCGACCGCCGCGGCCGGGATCGAACCCGCGACCTTCGGGTCAGCAGTCGAGCACCCTAACCGCTATACCACCGCGGCGGACTAAAAGGAAGAACTGTACTTCATGTTACGTTACGTTATAATCATGAAAGCGGGCACTGGGGCGCGTCACAGACGAAGTTTTGTAAGGAATTGTATAGAAGGTAAGTGGATGAATTAGCCAGTGCCATGAACTTCACTCTCGCGGTGCAGAGTTTTGTAAAGTCTTACGCAACTTGAGACCACCGAAATCTAGCGAAACATATTCAGGAATCAGAGAGGGGAGGTTTCCTTTTTTTAAAAGTAGCCGCGAATACACTGGTGAAAAACGATGAGCTTTAGAATAGGTGTGTCCATTATAAAACAACCCAGCAGAGCTAATTAAATGAGCATATAGTTATTGCATAACGCGAAGTAGTTTAAAAAGAGTTGCCTTATCTGGATGGTATTGAAATTTTAAACGACCGTTTTCAGAGCGCTTTTCTTCGTCCAGTGAATTTTAATTTTACGGATGACTTATGGAATACTGATGACTCGCTTCGAACGCGTGGACTGATACAGGCAGGCTTTTGTCTCACGATTGTAATGTAAGTATTTATTTTACAGAGCGCTGTTAAAGTGACAAGTGAGTAATAAAAGCGTGGTGCTCACGTAATTACTCTTGTGGAAAAAAAATGTAACGGAAGCTCGCAATTTTAAACATATAATTAGAAATATGGAAACAATGTCGATATCACAGTAAGGTGGAAAGCTTTCCGCTGGAAAGAAGGTGTTAGTCGCGCGTAAAGAAAAGACCAGCGGCGTCCAAAACAGCGTCCTCATTTATTCAGAAAGCGGTGGTATGTCCAATATGATCTCTGGCCAATATGAGTAAATATGTATGAGTAACTAAAATATCGAACAAACATGTTTCTTATGAGTTGAGGAGCGCGTTACACAACGTAATATTAATACATGCAATTATGTTGAAGGCTTATGCGGCTGTAATGAGACAGCATCTGTTTACGCAGGGGCTGCCCCACTATATGTCAGAATTAGAATTATTTCAACAGTCGCAGGATTCTTGGCTCGGAATCTACATTGAAATTTTAGGGAACTATATTGAAAGTCCTCCGAAACGACGCTTGCAGCTCTGCACTGTAACAAGACCATGATTATGATTAAGTGCATGATATGTTTTGAGCAGGAGTTATTGTTCGTCACCCCGTAAGGGTCATTCATAATGTTAGCGGAAGGTATTATAAAGAGTTTAGGTTTACCGATTGCGATGGACAAAACTGACTGCTATGCAAATACGAGCATGTTCGTGCAAACATAAGAGCGTTTCCTTTTGATGACGCGGCTGCGACACGTCATCCCTCAAGTTTCACCGCCGACAATCAGTTCAGTACTATTCATATCAAGCAATGCACGATATCTTCATTGCAGTTGCGGACGCTTGAGCAAAAGCACTCGTTCAATCCTTCATAGTTGGATGTCGTTATTTGGGAACATAGATGCCTTCCACTTACGTCATTGAAACCGCCCTGTTGGAGTACAAAATAGTGGGAGGCGAAGTTTGTGATGACACGTTAAAGTTATCAGTACATCACATCCAGGTTCTTTCGTTATCGACTCACACAGGCCCAGTAACGTTCCCGCGGCGTAGTTATCAATTTGAATCAGGTCAACCGCCACGAGATAAGGCTGCCTTGACTTCACCAAAGCCGCACATATTTTTGTGGCACATACCCGTTTGTTCGGCTAACTGTTGCCTTCATTTTCAGTGGAGCTGTGGTGACTAGTGGAATTTGCCTAATGCATGTGACATATACCCGTTTATGATGCCCACAAGCGTTACCACGGATCCCGGACATGAAAGGTTCGACTAAGCACAGTTTTGCTGTTAATAATGGTGGCTATGTGCGACCCGCTTCTGCAGGTTTGCTCACCATGCATGTGGCTGTTCCATCTGGAAAAAGGTGCTGCACAGTTTGCAAGGCTACCAATCAAAGTCAATCAATCAATCAATCAATTAATTAATCAAGCAAGCAAGCAATCAATACTTACGGAAAGCTGTGCATCCTGTCACGGAACACCATTTCTCCGCGTTCAAAGTATTCACTTGTAGTGGCCGGATGCATTGCAGTTAGTTCACCCCAGTCACACAAATACCGCTGCTGCCGACACTTACTGAGTTCTTTAACTCCCTTCACAGTTTAATGAACGCGTTCACTCACAGCATAATGCACCACAAGAAGAGCGCGCTCACCAGGTGCTAAGTCGTGGGCTAGGGAAATTCAGATAACACGCGGGAAGCAAGAGAACGACACCGCTTGATGTGGGCGTATCATCTGAGACAATATTTAAGAGCGCGCCTTTCTGCTGTGGCCTGAACATTCCACGTCTTTTTTTTTTCTGTTTTGAAGGGGGCGCTAATGAAATTACACATTTTCATAACATTAAAGAATGTGTAGTATCTTTTTGCCTGTTACACTTATTCAAACTTAATTAGGAATGGGAAACACTTGCCTTATCGTTAAAAAAAAAGGCTTGTCGTGCTCATTATTTCGAAAATATTTGTTATTAATAGTGTTTGTTTCCCACTCCCCTAGTGGCTTTGCGAGATCAACATGGCAGAGTAATTCAGCTCTAAAGCTTAAAACTTCGGAGAGATGCAGCGATTACTGAAGACGCCGCGCAATCACAAATGACAGGATTTCAAACATATGAATCGAGACTAGCCGGAGAAATAACAGCTTCAAACGTTATTTTGAAGGCTTGTATTTGTTACTGTGGACTATAGTTCACTATACTGTGGACGAAGGTACAGCTAGAGTGCACTAGAACAGGGGAGTGCCCGGAACGAGCTTCGAAAAGTGAAGCCCAAACAGGGTCAATCCGCTTGTGGCGCTGCGGTCGGTAGTCTGCAGTGTGCATAGTTTTAAGAGTTGCGCGCAGCTCCGCCAAAGTGGTGCAAGGGTAGAATGCCCGCTTCCAACTCAAAAGACCCGGGTTCGAATCACAGCTGTAGATGGTGGATTTTTATTCTTATAGTTCCTCGTACAGCTGTATTGGTTTGCCTTTCTTTCTTAAACGATCTCCGCATTTACCAGTCTTACTGCATCTTTCTTCACCGTCGCAACTGCGTGACATCTGGGTAAGTACTAGATCGTTCACGTTCCGGTCACCCCTGTCGAGCTTCGAGCCAAGCCTAAGGATCGGAGAATCCACCAACGCCCTTAAAGATCATCAAACTAGCCGGAGGCAGCAAGGACTACGAGCCGATCATGGGCTTCATCCTGACAGGACCAGAAAGACCCCGATCATGGCCAACACATCAGCGACGGTGACATCCCCTATAGCACCCACAACGACGCTGCTATGGCAACCAATGGAGCCATGAACTTTCCTTGGATCACCATGCGAAGCCCTAAAAAACTGCTTGGGAGCATACGATCGGGTCGCCACGTTGACCAACTGGGACCGGGACGAGAAGCATGTTATTCGGAAAGTTCTAAGCACCAGGGAAAACAGAAGAGCGCTATGAAGAACAACACATGAGAAGTGGTATTGTCCTGTTGTTCTCTTTGTGCAGGTTTATTCGATCAGACCTTTAATCTCCGTATCTCCAACTGCATTTACTCCCACGTACTCGCAGTTGGAGTATTCATGTGGGAGGTAGGTCTGAAAATTAATATGCATAAAACTAAAGTAATGTTGAACAATCTTGGCAGAGAACAGCGCTTTGCGATAGGTGGCGAGAAACTGGAAGTTGTAAAGGAGTACGTCTACTTAGGACAGGTAGTAACCGCGGAGCCGAACCATGAGAGTGCAATAACTAGAAGAATAAGGATGGGATGGGGCTCATTCGGCAAGCATTATCAAATCATGAATGGTAGTCTACCACTATCCCTCAAGAGGAAGTTATATAACAGCTGCATCTTACCGGTACTTACCTACGGAGCAGAAACCTGGAGACTTACAAAGAGGGTTCAACTTAAACTGAGGACGACACAGCGAGCGATGGAAAGGAAAATGATAGGTGTAACCTTAAGAGACAGGAAGAGAGCAGAGTGGGTCAGGGAACAAACGGGGGTTAAGGATATCATAGCTGAAATCGGGAAGAAGAAATGGATATGGGCCGGGCACGTAGCACGTCGGCGGGATAACCGCTGGTCATTAAGGGTAACTCCGTCCCTCCTTCCCGCGTCCCACACCCCGACAGCGGATGCGCGTCTCCTCCCCCCTCTCTCTCCTCTCCTACGCTCCCCATTTCTCTCCTCTAGGAATGCTATACTCTACGGAGCGGCGCCCGCGCCCCAAACCCCCACAGCGCATGCGCGTCCCCTCCCCCGTCTCTCTCCTCTCTCACGCTCCCCCCTTTCTCTCCTCTAGAAATCCTCTACTCTACGGAGCGGCTCCCGTGTCCCACACCCCACGGCACATGTGCGTCCCCTCTCTCTCTCCTCTCCTACGCTTCCCCCCCGTTCTCTCCTCTAGTAATCCTCTACGGAGCGTCGCGCGACAGGTGGTGCGACAGCTGCATACTCCGCTGGGGGGCACCACGGTAGTTCCGCGGTATAAAAATGACGGAGCGCGCCTCATTCTCTCGCCTGTGCAGCGCCGCGATGAGCGCTCGGGCCGCTGCCACGAAGCGAGAGCAGCGACGTTTCTCCCGCTCAAGCTAATCACCTCCCCGCTGCTTCGGAACCGCACATGGTTCCCTTTAGCGGGAGATGGGGAAGTTTTTTTTGCCAAAAATTTTTCAAGCTGTACCGCGCAGCCATGTTCCACTCCCTACGTTGCAAGCATATTCGCTGCCTTTTCATCGTGAATCGACAGTCTCTCCAATCTCCAATATATTCTGAATACGACGCACATGCCTAAATTTCTTTTACACTCCCACCTCTCCCCGCTGTTTTTGCACCTGCTCTACTTGAAAGGACCTCTGCCTCAAGTTTCCTTTTGGAGGCTTCCTTTGAGTTTCCACGTCTGCTAGCGTTACCATTGTTCAGGAGCAGTTGCAAGACTTAACGCCGCCTGACGGAGCCATTTCACGCCGGAGTTTGTGTGGTCCTGATCCCTTATGTCCACGTCTGCACAGAAACTTCTTTTATGCCTGCTTTCGTATAGAATCGAGGTTGCCATCCATCTGAGTGTGTACACAGAACCCTGCTTTTCATCAAAGAAGGTGCCGTTCCGTGAAGTAGTTCTCGTTTAGCCTTGCTTGTATTCTTAACTATAGCCCAGACTTCTATTATACCGGCTTGAGCTCAAAGGCATGGCGGTTCTTGTCGGTGTTAATGGAACAAGAGCATTTATTTTTTTACAAGCTCGTTGTCTCGCTCATATCGCGTTTCTCGTCAACGCTCAGCCGTCTCTTTTTTTCACGACGGCGCTTACTTTTGTTCTCCCTGAAAGATTACCCAACTCCAAAACAATTTTTTTCGACCAAGCTAAGCCAAATATTTGAGTTTTGCTCTTTTTAGCTTTGTTCTACACCATCTGCTGAACAGTTGCTAGGGCTTGGTAGCTCCTTTGCAGGACCCCACGTGACCGCACTGCTTGCAGGCTGTTGCTGTGACAACCAGCATCGCATTTCAGCGCACGGTATCTTGGAAAAATTAAGCGTTGTTTGCTGTACGTGAATTTTTGACGGAGCCGTATTTGTTAGACGAGAATCTCACGTTTCGTTTTTTCTTTTCTTTTCCGGCAACCTTAGCGTTGTGAGAAAATTGTGGTGCCACTGTATAAAGCAGGGAATTCGCGGCACTTAATGAATGCAATGTCTTTCAAGTGCTTTTACTCCGCGCTATCCCGACCAGTTTCGATGAGCGTTTGCCGACATTTAAAAAAGTCAGTTTCGCCACAAGGCGAAACAATGAATGCGATAGCAACAAATTGGAATGTCAAGCAGGTTGAAACGTGCAGCGCACTGCTCACGCACACATGACGCACGAAAACAACACGCACAGGACGAGAGCGAACTAACAACATTCACAGCTCGACACTTAACGCGCTGCTCAAACAAAAGCGACGCACAAAACGTACTCACATGTGTAGACGAGCGCGAACTAACAAGTGTCACAGTTCTTACTTCGCTGTGTTTGAAAAGCGTGCCCTTTTCGCAAACAGGGGGGGGGGGGGGGCTGCAGCGAGCGAAGTGACCTTCGTGCGATCGGTAACAACAACGCAGTCGTTCCGGCGAAAGACTAAGGCGTACTATTCTCCCGACCGCGAGATAAGCGCGCGCGCAGAGGCGTCTACCCCCCATGCCCCCCCACCGAGCAAAGTTCGCGCCCGGAGAGGAGCGCCTGAGAGCGCGCGTCGCGACGAGTTGGGGGGGGGGGGGGGGGGGGCGACCTAAAGCCCTGCGGAGCGCGCCCTCTGCGCCATCTCACTGGTAATGCTGAAAACACGCTGAAAACTTGCTGTATATAAATAGCTCGCCGTTTGAACATTGAAGGACGTTCGCCTTCGTGGCTGAGTGGTTAGCGCCGCGCGCTGCAGAGCGAGAGGTCCCTGGTTCGATGCTGCGCGTCGGAAACATTTTCTGAATTATTTTTCTTTGAGGTTTTTATAAATATATAGATGCATATACATATACGGGGCATGACGCCAACGCGGACGCCGACGGCGAAAACCAGCCGAGAGTGTCCATATAATTGCTATCGCAATAAAAGCTGATAAGGCCGCTGCGCGCTAGTGGTGCTACGCCTGTAGGCAGTGTGGAGCTGGGCGGCCGTACTTGTCTTTCTGAAATCTACTATTTTTTTTCTTCTCTTTCTCCCTCTTTCTCCTTTTCTCCCTGTTTCTGCATCTCTTTTTGTATCTGTTGTTATATATAATTCTATCTCTCTACCTATTTCTTTATCATTTTCATTCTTTCTTTCTCTTTTTTTTTCTATCTCTTGCTCTGGCCATGTAATTTTTTCTCTCTTTCTTTGTTTCCCTCTGTTTCTATCTTTCTTTCTCTTTCTTGCAATCTCTTTCTCTCGCTCCCTCTTTTTTCTCTCTCTTTCTTACTTTCTCTCTATTTCTCGCTTACCTTCCGTTTCTGTCTTGCTCACTGTTTCGTCTGACTCGTTTTTGTGCCTGTTTCCTTCTATCTCGTTCACTGTCGGTCTATTATTGTCTGTGCGTTTGTATATTTTTATCACTTTATCCCCGTTTTTTCTCTCTGCTTCTCCATTCCCCCCCCCCCCTCTCTCTCTTTCTCTGTACTCGTTCTCTTGGCAATCTACGTCCTTGCATCTCATGCCGGAGAAATTCGCTCAGGTGTTCAAGAAGCGATGCAGTTGTTGGACAAGAGGACGAAGAGACGGTTAGTGCTCTCATTATGATATTTTTCGTACTCTACCGACGCGGTTTCTCCGGGCTTAAAGGGACACTAAAGTGAAACAATCTATTGACTTAGAACGATAAGTTGTGCTCTGAGAACTCTAAAGCTGTTAATTGCACCGTCATATTAGCTGATTACTAGAGGATAGAATTAAGGTCAAAGTTCCAGTTTTAAATTTCGCGCCCAAATCTCTGCGCGGGAGGTCACGGATTTCAAATTGTACTTTTCGTATTTTGACGACGTGGGCTAAATGAAATTTTCTGAGACTTGGTATGTTATGTTTATGGCCCCATCAGGGTACGATGTAAATGATTTTTACCGATTAGGATGTACGTACAACCTAGTAGACGCCGTCAAAATCTATGACGTCACGGCGCTTGGTGCTGGAATTTGAATTTCCTCTTCGTGCGTTTTCTCGGTTACCAGGCTTCTTCTTGCAGTGACTGGGGTGTTTTCGGTATTGTGAAACTGTAATTTACTCATGCGCGAAAATTAGTGTCCCTTCAGACAGCCATGCTGTTAATATGGCCTGTTGGCGAAGGCAGCGTACTCCAAAAGAGAACTTTACTAACGCTTCTTACTCCAACTACTGCGATTACTAAAATGCTCAACTACTTCTCGTTAGTGCTGGCTAATATTTGCGAGTGTCAATTACATGGTGGGTAACTCTGGCTAATCGTTTAAGTAATGATATGTGATGACACGCAGTTCAAAGGTTGTTAAAATATTCATTTGAGGTGATGCACAAATATCGGAAATAAAGCAACGTTGACAAGGATAGGTGGACTGGAGTATTACAGAATATATCACGTACGCACTTGATCCCCCCCCCCCCCCCCAAACCTACTACAATGGATTTACTTGCAGCTTTTCGCCAGCATTAACATTCACAAATATGATCAGGCCGCAGCGAAATTAACACAGCTATGCGGTCACAGCTGTCATACCAACCTCTTTTCACTTGTGCAATGATAAATAAATAAATAAATAAATGATGACCACTTGGAATCCATGCATGTATACAAGCATGCATACTAATATTGGAGTTGGCCATGATCCTTTATTTGGCTTTAATATAGTGGCACTCACACTTCGCCGCTCATGTGCCCTGGTGTATTTCTTGGGTTTACTTTGTTGAAAAGAATCTGCCTAGACGGATCTCCGAGGCTACGTATAAAGAAACACGTAGTTGAGATATGATCCGCCAGGGGCCACAACGGTCCCAGCAGCTCACAAGAACACAATCTGCTATTTTTTCAGTGAGCCTATTCAAATAATTTTCGTTTATCATCCTGACTATTACTAACCCTTGTCTTTAAGTATTATTATGCGCCGACATCATATGCGTACACTGCAACTATTAAATTCAACCAGCACCATCAATTTCGTACCACTTTCGGTTTCTGAAATACTGTTTCTGAACATTCGGAAAACTGAAAGACCACAGCGCTTGGAAAAGAAACAAGAGTGTCTCAGCTGATGCCGCTTTCCAATTTCTACGTTGTATGAAGCTGTTGAGTTGTCGTATAGACATAAAAAGATAGGCAGGTATAATGCCAAAATAATTAACCAGCTTTCAAAGCGCAGACGAATGTTAAGAAACCTTAGTATGGAAGCTTGGGCGTGTCACCAATTAGAAACCTAATTGGTGACTTCAGCGCAGTGAAATCAGATGTGAACGCTTTACGAGACGGAGTTGTATTTGTCCCACCTGAAGCGAAGTGATGCCGCAGTCGCCACTGTAGCTTAGCAGCTAATGAAGCACAGCTAAACAGGAGGATGAGGGTTAGACTCCGAGTCACGGCAGTCGCAATTCGATGGGGGCGAAATGCAAGAGTGCCTGCGCCCTTAGACTTAGGACCACGTCAGAGAACCCCGGGAGCACTAAAAATATAAGCGAGGTCTTCAACCATCACATGCGTAATGATCGCATTTCGTTTTAACGCGATCAAGTTAGCAGCTCGCTTCGCAGAAATTCCGGTGTCGCCGTTATTGGCTGTGAGCAAAAAAATCAGCGTTGCCCATGAGCGAGAATTCGAGAGAGATAAAAGAATAATAAAAAAACTTCGTTTCGAGTGGAAGGTGAAGTCAGAATTTCTGCGCGACAAGCAATATTGAAAAGGAAAACTATACGACTCTCACGTGGCAAGAGGAGTGAATTGCGCAGCGAGTGGTTGGTTTAGATGCCCGCCATTTACAAAGCCCTCTGACATAATTATTCATCTCTCTCTTCAACAGCACCTACAAAGTGTGCACCTGCGCAGATGCACCTGTTGCCTTACGGGCGCGTAGTGGGTAGTTCGCCCATTCACAAAAAGTCACAGTTTCGCCAGAAGGCGAAGCAATGAATGCGATAGTAAGAAATTGGAATGTCAAGCGACGAATGGCAAGCAGGATGAAACGTGCAGCGCACTGCTCACGCACACATCAGGCACGAAAACAACACGCACATGACGAGAGCAAACTAACAACATTCACGCTGCTCAAAACAAAAAGGACGCACGAAACGTATTAACAGGTACAGACGAGCGCGAACTAACAAGTGCCACAGTTGTTACTTCGCTGTGTTTGAAAAAGCGTGCTCTTTTCGCAAACGGGGAGACTGCAGCGAGCGAAGTGACCTTCGTGCGCTCGTTAACTACAACGCAATCGTTCCGGCCAAAGCCTAAGGCGTACTATTCTCCCGACTGCCAGATAAGCGCGCGCGCACGGGCGTCTACGCCCCACCGGGCAAACTACGCGCCGGAAAGGAGCGCCTAAGAGCGCGCGTCGCGACGAACGGGGCGCCGATCTAAAGCCCCGCCGAGCGCGCACATTGCGCCATCTCGCTAGTAATGCTGAAAACACGCTGGAAACCCGCTGGAAACACGCTGTATATAAATAGCTCGTCGTTTGAACGTTGAAGGACGTGCGCTTTCGTGGCTCAGCGGTTCGCGCAGCGCGCTGCAGAGCGAGAGGTCCCTCGTTCGATGCCGCGCGTCGGAAACATTTTTTTCTGAATTATTTTTCTTTGTTGCTTTTATAAATATATAGATACATATGCATATACGGGACATGACGGCGACGCCAACGCCGACGCTGACGGCGAAAACCAGCCGAGAGTGTCCATATAATTGCTATCGCAATAAAAAGAAGAATAATAAGCGCAGCGGGCACTTCAAAGTTTCCTTCCCGTAGGCATTCTAGGACAGCTGAACTAGCTAATTTCACGGGTGGCACGCATGAGGTGTCCAGGGAGAAGTGAAGCGAAGGCTAACGATTGAGAAGGCTACGCGAACGGGGCCCGATTACACGTTCTACACTTGAAGGCGGTACACAAGTGTCTTCCACAGGGCCGTAGCCAAGGAAAGTGCCCTAGGCTCCCCTCCCCCCTAGAAATTCGGTTGAGGGGGGGGTGTTTTACCGAGTACAAATAAGAAGAAAGGTGTTTTTCAAGGCCTTAATCAAGGGCACCCCACCTCAACCCCCGAAAAATATTCCGGGCTACGGGCCTGGTCCTCCGTGTTCCTGGCAAATGTTACCGGATTTCATCCTTCACCTAAATGGCACTTACATGGTTTCGCAGACTCGCAATAGCACCAAAGAAAAAAAAAAGACAAACAGTAAACATAAAGAATGAGTTCTTTCGGAGTTCCCCCTTATTGATGCTATCTGTTTTCGGAACCTAGGACAAACAGACTAAGCCAACTCGCTCATTGACAACTCGAGCTTTTTTCCGTAGTTTTCTTTTTTCGCACAGACCGACAGGTCTATCGATTGAGGCTCTCCCTTACAGAGTAAGTCCTCCGAATACATCTTTGTCGTCAGGGTGCCTAGCGACAGATCCCAACTTTCCGTACCACGTTCCGGTGTGCCCGTTCGATCGCCACGCTGTCATCTCGCAGTAAAGCTTGGAAGCTTTATCGGAAACAAGCGCACGCAAACGGCCTTGGCAACGGAGTAATGACGTTTGCATTTCGTGTAATGCTAGACGAATGACCACTAGCTGAAGAGAGCAAATGTAAATTCTGCATTATAAAGAAAAAGTGGCAAACTGAAACATGATCAATGACACGTAGATGTCTGTTGTAGCAGATAAATGAAGTTCACAAAGGTGGTAATCTGGGCACTTTGGTAGTCCATGTTTATGAACGGTAAAATGGCACTGAAGACGAACACGCAATGAAGGAACACACATCCACACACATAGCGCTATGTGTGTGCGTGTGTGTTCCTTCATTGTGTGTTCGTCTTCAGTGCGCTTTTACCGTTCACACTAGATAAAGCTTACAGAAAGTTTAGGGTTACTTGATCTTCTTAGAACTGTTGCTGGTCGGTAGCGTGAAAAAAAAAAGAACAACGGTACAAGTGATCTGTATCGCCTATACGTATTTGCGGATGTAAACGGAACGGAAGGGTTACACTAAACTAGTCTTCTTAGAAGTTTTGCGGAGCGTATTGCGAAACGCGCTCGCGGTAGCTTGCGAAGCTTGCTAAGAATAAATGTCTTGGATCCCGTACGCGTAAAACGTGCGGTTGTTTTAAGACCTCGATATGCTCTACATGGGATTCACGCAAGCGAGTGGGCAATACCATGCTTGGCCGCCATCGGGTCTTCGAAATCAAGATGCTGTGCATTCAACAGGGCATCATTTCTAAAGCGCATCACTCTCGCGTTTACAGGGAGGAAGGGCCCGGAGGAAAAGCAATAATGTAGAAATTGCTTAAACCGTGGCCTGAAAAGTAGCTTTAGCAAAAGGCGGATATCTTCGTAAAAGCCGTCTTCATAAAAGACTGCCGCGGGACGTGCAGCCGCCGCCGGTGGCTTCGCTGGTTTCAATCTTCGCGGCAGTGAAAGGTCAATCAGTAAGTCAGGAACTTTAACGAAAGGTCCTGAAGAGTTTTAGCCGTCCAGGGATCCACTAGGGACACCCTAGCAGCCGCTACCATAGGCGACGCTCGAGTCGGGGCGGGAACGTGGTGGCAGTTCTTGGGCCCTCTGGACTGCCTTGAGTTGGTGGTGGAGCTCGAAGCTCCTGAGCGCCTGTTCCCAATCGGAATAACTGGTGCTCTTCATTTCTTTTCATTCTCATGTCTTCTGTATTTGATGCACTTTGGGCTGAAAGAATATTTAGCATATTTAGGATTGCCTACCAACTAGCTTAAAGCATTTTCTGATATTAATTATGTGTCGTTAATTGTGTCTGTATGCGTGCATGTGTGTGTGCGCGCGCGTAAAAGAGAAAGAGAGACTTGAAGGGGAGGGATAGCAGGCACGCTACCCTAATGTTTGCCGAAGGAATATGACACGATTTGTCTGGTGCCTGAAATTTGAAAACAAGGCTAAACCGTAACTAACCTGGCCTAGTTTGGATATTGTTTACTGTCTGACAGTTTTACTGCTGATAAACGACCTAGAGAGCTAGCGAAACTCAAAAGACTCGGGAAACGCTTGCCGCATACCAGCACTGTATAAAGTGCCGTCAGTTTCATTTTTTCTGTTGCTTGCTCTGCAGTGGTCCTTTGTTAGCTGTAAACAAGTCATTCAGTTCCAATTTAGCGTGAGGACGGGCTGACTTATGCATTTTTAAAACGCGGTTGCTGTGCCACATATTCTCATATTTCCTGAAACTACGAATAAGCACTTTCTGTGGACGGGTTAGTCAAGGTAATATGAGAAAGCCTTTGGACTGCAATATACAGGAACACCACAAGTTTGCATTTTGAAAACGGAAAAAAATATGTTGAGAAGAACGGCATGAAAAAAGCGGGAGTTCCGGTATCATTCCATTTTAATGAGGTTGATTTAGAAAGGAAGAAAGATAAATGGGCCCGCCACGTTTGAACTTGTTGTGTATCTGCACTTATTATAAGAGCATCGGTGCAGTGGCAGCCATTTCTAGCTGCGCTTGTGAAGCGTGCCAGTTCAATCTATTCATTAAGCTTGTCATTTTGCGCACATTGATATATTACATCGTTTTATCTCAATTGCGTGTTTAAAGCTACACGCCGGCCAACTATACCAGATCTATTGTTGTATGCACTTTTTTGCCACGTTTCGACAAGCGTGTGGTTTGCCATAGTGAAATAATATTTGATGGATGGATGGAACTACTTTGTTGCATGTCCTGCATATTAAAGGGCCCGGAAACAGCTTTGCGTTCCGAAATTTCTGATGGCGAAATAACTGCGCACTTGTACGGTGTGAGCGCCGCAAGAAATTTGCGAATAAACGTTTTAATAAACAACTTATAGCGTGTAAAACAACCTGCTTCGGATGGTTTCCGTTTCTCGCTCGGTCTTTCCAACCCTACTCAGCAGCGGAGAGGGATAGGCGTAACCGTTTGTTATAACTACGCCCACATCGGGAACGTAACACGACGTCAGAGACTACGTGATCGGCGCGCAGCCAACGATCGAGAAAGGCTTCTCCCCCGTGTCGCTCGTGTCATAGCGGCGTGTGGAGAAAGCGTGGTGCGAGGGGCACGAGGCACTGGAGAAGTATGCACCCTTCCCATCGCGCTAAAGTCGCGACACACCTCCTCACCGCGGAGGCCTTTCCCCGGTAATCTCGGGGCTCTACCAGAAGGACAGAGGGCAGCACTCGAAAATGAAAATGCGGACTGCGCAGTCAAAACGGCCAAAACTGCATCACCGCAGGGCTAGCGCTTCGTTTGGTAGAGTGAAGGACCAATCGACGAAGTCGGGGCTGCGCAATGTTGCCCGTGGGAAAGATTACGTCACGTCGCGTACGAGGAGGATTGGGCAGGCGCTGGGAAGGGGCGCGGGAATTGTTTTTCGAAATGGAGTGGCTGCGCGGCACGCAGCGCTGTGATATTCGCAAAATGTGATCATGCGGCCTTCAGCCCGAATTGGCCAGCTTTTTTTGGGAGGCGTAAAAAAAAGTCGGAGCCTCTCTACTGGCCCTTTAAGGACCCGGGCTCAGGGTCTCCCATGTCGGGACGTCGAGGCTTTGCCTGTCCGCCACTTCACGGACCTGCTTGCTGCTTTTTGATGCTTTAGGCGGAAAACACGCTTATTTATGCGAGCACGACGTTATTTCATCGGTTGATTTTACACCCTTTGACTTTACACTCTTTGAGCTCACTGACATGAACATTATAGTGAAATTACCATGGTTCGGACGTCGCAGATGCTTATTTGTGAAATGTGGATGTAAATACAGGCGGCCAACGTAATAACAACAAGCAAGCAATGTTTCACTGTTTTTATTTCACATGCTGTATTCTTTCTTCGGAGTTAAAAATATTTTGACATATTTTGAACACACCCGGAGGAAAGCTGCATCTCACCAAGTTATTTTTGTTACTGTTGCCCATAGATATAAAATCAACTTCGAGTCCTTAGAAAAATACTTCCTACACTAGCAATGATAAAGTTAACATAAGCATCTACTGAAGATATAAACGCTGTGCACCGGATTGCAGCGTTTACGCAACGAGCGGCTTCAATTGCATCAGGAAAACATATACATGCATTTCAAATGGATTTTACTAGCGATAGAATGTTCAATTGGCATGAGATCAGTGTTTCTCTTACTTTGTCATAACCTTGCTTCTACTAGGACGATGAATTTGCATTGACGAAAGCTGAAGAATTTTACCTTGATGAAATTCGACGTAACGAAACGTTGCTACATCGACTTCAGCGAGGAGTTGCATCTAGGAATAGCTTCTAACTTATTGGAATGACGTGAGTGGCCTCCAGTAACACTTGTGACCTAAACTCTAAAACACTTCTCGGGTGATTCAGCATTCCATTC